>CM046437.1:14136418-14145835 GCA_025506505.1 Flaveria sonorensis | reverse complement strand
GCACACCATGTAAAGTCACTATTTCATTGATGTACAATTTGGCTAAATATCCATGCAAAATGTTTCTTCATTGGAATAAAATGGGCGGACTTAGTAGTCGATTAATGATAACCCAGATAGGATCATTCCCACGACTTGTTTGAGGAAGTTTAGTAATAAAATCCATGGTTATCATTTTCCATTTCCAGACAGGTAGTTCAAGTTGTTGCAGTAGACCCGAAGGTTTCTGGTGTTCTGCCTTTACTTGAGAGCATGTAAGACCTTTTTGCAACATACAATGCAATGCTCTTTTTCATACCTATCAACAGTAGTTAGTTTTCAGATTCTTATACATTTTATCGCTCCTGGGTGCATTGTATATCTAGACTTATGAGCTTCTTCAAGTATCTTTCTCTAAGATTACCAGCATTGGCACCCAGATTCTCTATGTAATCTGATTAGTTCATCGTCTCCTTTGACCAACTGATCAAGCATTCCCTTCATTCCTTCTTCTTTTTCTATCTCTTGTAGAGCTATTTTTGTGTATGCTTCAATTGACTAAGTAAGTCAATCTGAAGATCAAGCCTTAAAGCATGAACCCTTTTGGCTTTTCTTTTTTTTCTACTCAAGGCATCAGCCATAACATTGGCTTTACCTTCATGATAACAGATTTCACAGTCATAATCGCTTAGGATTTCCATCCATCTTCTCTGTCTCATGATTAGTTCTTGACCAAAGATATATTTAAACTCTTTTGGTCAGTGTAGATATTAAATTTAACTCCATAAAGATAGTGTCTCCATATCTTTAACGCAAAGATTATGGCGCCCAACTCCAAATCGTGAGTCGTATTATTCTTCTCGTGTGTTGTTAGTTGACGTGATGCATAGGCGATAACTTTATTCTTTGCATTAACACACATACAAGACCAATGTGTGAAGCATCACAATAAATGATAAAATCTTCTATCTGGTAAAGTCAGGAGGGGTGCATTTGTTAACTTTTCTTTAAGAGTCTTGAATGCTTCATCCTGTTTTGGTCCCCATTCGTATTTTGCGGATTTCGAGTTAAAGATGTGAGGGGCAGCGATTCGAGAAAAGTCTTGAATGAATCGACGGTAGTATCCGGCCAATCCAAGAAAACTACAAACTTTATATGGGGATGCAGGGGTTTCCCATTTAGAAATAGCCTTAATCTTGGAAGGATCTACTTGAATGCCTTTAGCGTTGATAACATGGCCAAGAAATTGTACTTCCATAAGCCAAAATTCACATTTCGAGAATTTAGCGTACAATCTCTAAATAGGGTTTCTTAGTACTTCAAGTAGTATTTTAAGATGGTTCAGTGTTCATCTTGAGTTTTGGAATAAATAAGAATATCATCTATGAACACGATTACGAACTTATCTAAATAGGGTTTACAAATCCGATTCATCATATCCATAAAAGCTGCAGGGGCATTAGTGAGTCCAAAGGGCATAACTATGAACTCATAATGTCCGTATGTAGTTCAGAATGTAGTTTTAGGAATATTCTTCTTGAACTTTGAGCTGGTGAAACCTGATCTCAGATCAATTTTAGAAAAGTAACACGCTCCCTGAAGTTGATCAAATAGATCATCGATTCGAGGAAGTGGATACCGATTTTTGATGGTTATCTTGTTCAGCTCACGACAATCAATACACATACGCATTGATCCATCCTTTTTCTTTACAAATAGAATTGGAGCTCCCCAAGGTGAAGAACTCGGTCGGATAAATCCATCTCTAACAGTTCATCTAATTGTTGCTTTAATTCTTTCATTTCAGTTGGAGCTAATCTGTATGGGCTTTAGCTAGGTGATGTACCCAGTACCAGATCAATTCTAAATTCAACTTCTCGATCAGGTGGAATCCCTGACAATTCATCTGGAAAGACGTCGGTAAATTCGGCTACAACTGGCACGTCTTCAGTCTTTTTCTTCATTTTTTCATCTGATACAGTGATCAGATATGCTAGACATCCTTTCCTTAAGCATTTGGTGCTTTTAACATTGAGATTATTCCACATGATTTGTTGCTTGTCACCTTGACAATAATCTCTTGTCGGTAGGCGCACAAAGTTTAATAAGCTTTTGATTACAAATGATATGAGCTTGGTTCAAGCCCAACCAGTCCATACCAAGTACCACGTCAAATCCCGCTAATATCATAGGCAAAAGTTTCATAGGGATGACATGATTAGAAAGAGTAATCCTACCGTTATCTAAAGATTCTAAGATTTTAACTAGATCTCCGTTTGCGGTTTTAACTTCATAAGATTTGTCTAACTTTACTAGAGGTTCATTTAATAAACTACAGAACTTATAGTCTATGAAGCTTTGGTTTGCACCAGAATCAAATAAAATTCTAGCATAAACATTATTGATAAGATGTGTACCGGTAATGATGTCCGACAAGTTAGCAGCCTCACGAGCATTCATCACAAATGCCTGTGCCTTCTTCTTCACACCAGGATCTGTCTTGGTTCCAGATCCAGCACCATCTTCTTTATTAAGCTTTGGGCATTCAAACTTGTAGTGCCCTTGTTCATTGCAGTTGAAGCAAGTTATCACCCTTTTCCTGTAGCAAGTCTTAGAAGTATGTCCTAAAGTCTTGCAGTAGTTACAGAATAGAGTGGATCTACATCTTCCTGTGTGTCTCTTCCCACATGTTTTGTACCTGCGAAGAGAGTATGAATCTTCTTTCTTTCCGGGCTCTTTATCAAATTTCTTTGTCTCTATATTTGGTTTATAGGCCACCTCTTTCTTCTTATTCTCTTCCTGGGTTCTAACCATTCCATCTGTTAAAAGCCCAGCTAACTCTACCGCAGACTCTATTGTCTGTGGCATGACCGCCTTCACCATATCACGAATTTCATTGACCAGTCCCCAAATATAGCGACTTATCATGTTGCATTCGGGTGTCACAAGATGTGGCACCAGTCGGGCATATGCAAAGAATTTGGTATTATACCCCTTGTTATCTGAACCAACCATTCAAAGATTCAGAAATTCATTGTTAAGTTTTATCCGTAGCTTAATTATTAAATCGTATCGCAAGGCTTAGAAATTAAGTTTTATCTAAAACTTAGTCATGAAGTCACGCTTGAAACATAACCATGATTATTTAATTGACAAAAATTAATAAGAAAATTTCGCAGATGTTACATCAACCGTGTTGCATTTCTGTAATTTTGTATCATGTCGAGCTAATGCAAAACCTTTTCTTCGATTATCCATAAAGGCCTGTCCAAGCTACAGAAAGCTTCAACTTATCTAAAGTAACAACCTTTGTAAACATGTCAGTTAGATTCTTCATATCAATGATGTCCAATATTAGAGTACCAACTTAAGAGCCCTTTGATAAAATGATACCTCAATTGGATGTAGGATTGTAAACGAACCGAAGTTCGTGAATAGTTCGGCGGGACACCCATTTATGTTTGTTCGTTTAGTAGATGAAAGAACACGATCAATAAAACTGTTTTTGCTAAGTTTAACGAACGAACACGAACAGAGGCCACGTTTATTCATTTATGTTCATGAACGTTCCATAACGTGTTCGTTTATGTTCGTTTTTGTTGTTCATTTAAAGATTTAATATTTAATATTTAAATTTTATTGGGTTTTAATTGTTAATAATATGAAACCCTAGTTATACTATATGTCTCCATTAACATTCCCTAATTGACGACGACGATGGCGCCGGCGGCCGCGACGACGACGACGGCCAAGACGACGATGAAGATGACGGTGATGATGACGATGACGATGACGATGACGATGACGATGACGATGACGATGACGATGACGATGATGATGACGAAGACGATGACGATGATGATGACGATGATGATGATGATGATGATGATAAGGTCGTCGACGGCGACGATGATGATGATGATGAGGTCATCGACGGTGACGGCGACGACGACGATGGCGACGACGGTGACGGTGACGACGACGACGACGACGATGACGACGACGACAACGATGACGACGATGATGATGATGATGATGATGTGTAATACCCGAAAATTTATAAAAAAAAAAGAAAAGAAAAGAGAAGTATAAAGAAAGAAAGGTGAAATAACCCAAGTTAAGGGGTTAAAGTTGTGCAAGAGGCAAACTTTATTATTATGATGTTTAAAAGGTGGGCATGGCTGTCCACTACCCTGCTCCACCAACTGATTTGGGTGCAAAAAAAAAAAAAAAAAAAAAAATAGAAGAACAACAGAGTTTCGATCGGTTTTTGAGAGAGAAGAAGATTGGCTGGAAGGTGAGCTTTTCGTGTGTTTTGTTCGGTTTCAGCTGGAATTTCAGCTTTAGGATCGAGTCTTATGTGTTCCTCTATGTTCGGTTGTGTGTTTTTGGTGTGTTTAGGTGTTTGAACTCCAAGTGCTCTCGAGTTTGGAGGAGTTTTACTCGAATGCTGCTGTAGGTGAGTTCTAGGTCCCCGATTTTTTCTGTTTTAAACTTGTTTTGGGACTAAAATGCATATAAACTATGATTTTACAACTCACAGTGTGTTGGTACCGTATGTTTACCCCTGTTTCACGTGGGGGTGTGTGTTTGTGCATGTTTTGACCGAGTCATGTAATTGTATGCTTGTTCTAAGTGCTTAGTATGCTAGATTTGGGCTAAGAATATGTTAAGATGATGAATGAGGACTAAAATTAGTATAAGTTAGAACTGGTAAACTGCCCATGCACCTAACACTTGCCCATGCGCCGAACACCTTGGCCATGCTCCTAACACTTTGCCCATGCGCCTAACACTTGCCCATGCGCCTAACACTTGCCCATGCACCTAACACTTTGCCCATGCGCCTAACGCCTGCCTAGGATTTTTCTAAAATCTTGGGAAATAGAAATTATGATTAAGCTTGGAATGTTTAGGGTTTTTTGTTGGTTCATGTTACACGTTTGTGGTGGTTATTGATGTTCCTTATTACGTATTATTACGTGACTTTACATGGAGTGTTAATGCTCTATACGTAAGTATATTCATAGAAGAGCGAAAGATTAAGATAATGAAAATTGGAACATAACGAATGAATGAAAGTCTTACAAGCAGATTTAAAGAGTTCCACAACTCATTAAAGAGTTGTTAGCTCAACTATGTGCGATGTAGCGTGTGATCTTGGCTAACCCATGAGGGTACACACAGGGGGGTCAGTCTTGATGACTGATCCATATGTGTGAAACGGGATCCTTGTCAGTTAACCCAAGATTGAGGTGGCTTCGTGCCTAACGATAAGGCATAGCTTATGATAGGATCTATATAGAAGTGAAAGATAATGAAAAAGTGCGAAACGAATGAATATGTATGATAATGGAAGATAATAATGATATTACCTTGATGTATGTACGATGAATGACCATGTACGAAAGTAAAGAAAATGTTTTAAATGAAAGAAAAGTATCTTATTTATAAAACTCAAACTCACTCAGCAACGCTGACTTTTTATGCATTTTCAGTTGGCAGGTAGCTTGTTGCTGAGGATGGCATGAGGGCAAAGCTACTTGGCGGGCAAAGACAGTCATCCATTTCATGCACGATAATGTTGTTGTTTTGTAATACAACTGAATATTCATTTGTAACTCTTTTAAAACAATGATGTATTATTTGTCAACATCAAATATTAATGCATGAATGGTTTTTGATAAATTAATCCGCTGCAATGTTTTTATGAAATTTATTGTGCCTATTATAAATAAGGCTGTGATTGCCCAAGTGGGGTTCCCGGGAATGGGCCTTACAAGTTGGTACCAGAGCAAAGTTTAAGTGAATTGGGTAAATTATTTTCAAAACCTCAAACTAAACTGAGAATGGGACCGAATGGGGGGATGCCAGCCCAAGTAGCTATGTGCCATCAGGTAATTATTTTTCTAAACGATTATGTGCGAGTGCTATCTGATTGATGTGCCCTTAGTAGATTTGGATACTGATGTAGTCAGGATAGGGAATGCTTACGGGATGAAGAGTAAAGTAAGTGGCTAATCACAACTGGCAGTGTAATTAGGGACTTACTATACTCGACATATAATTGAGCTATTACCTTGAATGATTTTGTTGGTGTTCAAATCTTATAGCGCTTAGGATGGCTGGTAGTAGATCTTCGAAGGCTTCTCGAGGTGGTGTACAGGGTTGTGGTGGTGCTAGACCACGTGTCACCAGGAACAAGGCTAAGGCTGCTGAGACGACTCCTACAGAGCCCGAGCTTCATCACCAGGAAGGCGGTGATGAGAGTGCTAATCTGAGAGCCTCTATGAAAGAGGCAGTTATGGAGGAAGTTCATCAGGTCATGCAGATGATCCTGCCGTCTGTGGTTACCGAGGTTTTTCGTACTGTGAGTGAGGATGAAAAGAAAGAGAAGGAGGAGAGGAGGAGGACCGTT
Organism: Flaveria sonorensis; assembly: GCA_025506505.1. Taxonomy (NCBI): domain Eukaryota; kingdom Viridiplantae; phylum Streptophyta; class Magnoliopsida; order Asterales; family Asteraceae; genus Flaveria; species Flaveria sonorensis. The sequence continues at coordinate 14,139,438 of CM046437.1, read as the reverse complement.
GGGAGAGGGGGTGAGGAGAGAGGTTCAGGTGAAGGGAGCCAACCAGAAACCGAGATGGTCGTCTACAGTGATGAAGAGGAAGAGGAAGAGGTACAGGAAACTGCCAAGGGGTGTAGTTATGGGGCATTTCAAAGATGCAAGCCCCAACTTTTGATGGTAATGGGAATGCTGTTGCTGCTCACCAATGGGTGAGAGAAATGGAGGCTATGTTGGAGATCAGTGAATGTAGGGAGGATCAAAAGGTGAAGTTTACTACCCACTCATTCATGGGCTCGGCATTATGTTGGTGGGACAATATTGTGTAGGCCTAGGGCAGCAGGGCTGTTGGGAGGATGAGGTGGAGTGAACTGAAAAAGTTGGTGATCGAGGAGTTATGTCCTCACAGGGAACTTGACAAGATTGAGAGAGAGTTCTTACAGCTGGAGGCGGGAACCATGCCACACAGTAGTATACTACTAAGCTCAATGAGATGGCAAGGCTGGGGCGGATCAGGGGACACGGTGTCAAGAAAGATCAAGAGGTATATCCAGGGTTTGTCGGTGGATATTCCGCAGGCACATGGTGCCACCCGACCGAGTACTTTTAGGTCGGTGGTTGATCTGGCAGGGAGGTTGTATGATGAGAGAGAGGTGGCAGTGGTAGAGGTGAGTAAAAAGTGTGGTGGTGTTAGGAACTGGAATGGGAAGCAGTTTGGTCGTGGTGGTTTCACCAGATAACAAGAGGGCAAGGGTGGATGATTGAAGGGTAGTAACATCAGGTACGGGAATGAAGAGATGTGGTAAGTGCGGGAAGGAACATACAGGGGAGTGTAAGTGGGGACTGAATCTCTACTTCAAGTGTGGGAAGCCCGGTCATATGGCAAGAGAGTGTGGGGTTGTAAGATGTTATAACTATGGTGAAGAGGGCCATCTGAGTAGGGATTGCAAGAAGCTGAGGGCTGAAAGGTTTGGGGCAAAGAAAAGGACCGAGAATGATGGGCAGAGAGCAAAAGCCAGAGCATTCACGATGACCCGGGAGGAGGCTAGGGTGGACCCTGATGTCGTGTCAAGTACGTTCCTAGTAAACCAAACTTGTGACTCTGTATTATTCAATTTTGGTCCTTGTAGGAGTTTTATTTCTGCTGCCTTCTGTGCTAAGTTGCCTGTTAGAAGTAAAAGTATTGTGAGTCATTCGATGTAGAAACTGCCATTAGTAAGTCTACCAGGATTTTTGATCTGATAGAGGGTTGTGACATAGAATTGGAAGGCTATAGGTTCTCTAATAAATTATTCGTGATGCCCCTAGGCGGGTTTGATGTGGTTCTGGGGATGGATTAGTTAGCAGCCTATGAGGCAAATATTATGTGTCGCAAGAAGGTGATCCGATTGACTACACCTGATGGGAGTTCGGTGACGATCTACGGTGATTGAGTTACTATGGTTCTGAAGGTGATTTCGATGGTGGTGGCAGAGAAGTGCATGAAATGTGGATGTAGTGCCTACCTGGCTTACGTGAAGGATATGGATGCGTCAGTACCATAATTATCCAACGTACCAGTTGTTTGTGACTTTCCAGACATGTTCTCAGAAGACTTACCAGGTGTGCAACCGAACCGCGAGATCGAGTTCCAGATTGACTTGATACCTGGTGCTCACCTGTTGCCAAGGCACTATATCAATTGGCTCTGTCTGAGAGAGGAATGTGGTTCAGTTGCAAGAGTTATTGGACAAGGGTTCATTCGATCGAGTATCTCTCCCTGGGGTGCTCCGGTCTGTTTGTAAAGAAGAAGGATGGTAGTATGAGGATGGTGCATCGACTACCGTGAGTTAAACAAGTTGACGGTGAAGAACCGATATCCATACCCAAAAATGATGACTTGTTTGATCAGCTCCAAGGTGCAGTTGGTTTTCGAGATAGATCTCCGATCTGGTACCATCAGATGAAGGTGAAGGAGCAAGATATCCCCAAAAGCTTTTCGCACGCGTATGGACACTATGAGTTCTCGTTATGTCTTTTGGTCTAACTAACGGCCAGCTGCCTTTATGGATTTGATGAACCGGGTGTGTCAGCCGATGTTGGTAAATCAGTGATTGTGTTTATCGATGATATCCGATTTATTCGAAGAGCGAAGAAGAGCATGCCGGTCACATTCGTGAGGTATTGGAGATACTTAGAAGAGAGAGCTGTATGCTAAGTTCTCAAGTGCACTTTCTGGTTGCGCGAGGTTTAGTTTTTGGGTCATGTGGTAAATTCGAAGGGATCATGGTAGACCAGCAAAGGTTAAGGCAGTGATACAATGGAAGTCTCCAAAGATGCCATCCGAGATCCGTAGTTTCTTGGGTTTGGCGGGCTACTACAGAAGATTCACCCAAGACTTTCTAAGTTAGCCTACTATGACTAAATTGACTCGTAAAGATGTGAAGTTTGTATGGGGTCTAGAATAGAGAATGCTTTGAAGAGTTAAAGGAAAAGATTGACCCAAGCTCTTGTCTTGGCATTACCTGAAGGGAGCAAAGACTTAGTGGTCTATTCGGATGCTTCGTATTCGGGTTGGGTTGCGTGCTGATGCAACGGGGAAGAGTACTAGCCTATGCATCGATAGTTGAAAATCCATGAGGCTAATTACCCTACTCATGACTTGGAGCTAGCGGTGTGGTCTTTGCATTGAGATTGGAGGGCTACTTGTACGGGATGAAGGGCACTATCTTCACTGACCATAAGAGCTTGAAATACTCCTTTGAACAGAAGGACCTCATATAAGGCAAAGGAGGTGTTAAAGTTGATCAAGGATTATGATTGTGAGATCCACTACCATCCGGGCAAGGCCAACGTAGTGGCGGATGCCCTTAGCCGAAAGGAGAGATCCGAGCAATCCGGGTGAAAGCTTACCAGTTGGTGATGACCTTCGATGTGACGAAACAGGTCAAGGGGTTCCAAGATGTGGCGTTGAAAGAAGATCGCCTTAACTCCGAAAGGATGAGAGGTCTAGTCATGGAGTTGGGTGAAAACACTCTTGGAGTTGGAACCCGCTTCGGGCTGAT